>JAWMCH010000096.1:0-26078 GCA_033675125.1 Athetis lepigone | reverse complement strand
GAGAACATAAAACTATGGCGTTGGTTTTCTGGAAATAGTGTGGGACCTTTAGAGCAAATGGAATGCACACTAGATTCAATTTAATAAAGAGAAATACTACAAGCAATTACACTACTTTATGTTGAAGAACACACGATTACTACCCCAACACATACTGCACTGTCTGTTAGAGCAAATCTCACTGATGAGTAGGTATCAGTTATAAATTGGCCGGCCTAGAGCCCAGACCTGAATGCTTGGAAACATTTTGTGGTACGTTATGAAAGAATAGTAGGTTTAAAAATGGTGTAAATAAACTGACTATTAAAAATCAACAGTAGTAACTTTGAAGAAGGCTGAAACAGTATCACTAAAGAACAATGTGACATTTAGATTGCGTCGATTCCATACCTTTGTTACATGGTTACGGCAATCCTTAGCAATCAATCTGGATATTGATTTGTCTTACAGTTCGACACATTAAGCCTAATTGAATAATAAATAAACATATTTTTTCCTTTATTGCTCTCTGCAATAATTATTTTTAATGTTGTCTTAAGTGTCCCTAATTAGTTGTCCAGGGTACGAATAGAATGAAGAAGAAGTTAAGTTGAATTTTGATCGATATTTATTTTACGTATAGTCCATCCCTTTAATGACTATGCCTATTTGTTAAGATATTGGTTAAGTTTTATATTAATAGTAACCAAACTGCCAAAGTCTCGAGCAAACTAAACTTATGGGAAGAAAAATTAAATGTTACTCATAGTATATCAGGTTGTCCCTAATTAGTTGACCACGACTGTATATATAGGGTGACTGGTGATTAGTGACCGATACTTATACACGTGATTGTGCTCATGATAATAAACAATTTTTATTATCCGCAAAGCCGAAATCGCAATAAAAATAATTAAATATTTAAATAGTTAAAATTCATAAACTTAGCGACCATTACAATGTATGCGACTGTACCTTTAAATTAATTTTGAAATCATTTTATCACCGGTCCTTTGAAACGTAGTTGATTTTTGGTTACGGTCGAATGGCCCGCGGTCCATTCGGTTAGGGCCGTTCAAACTAATTACCCAGAAAAATACTCCTAAAGATTTAATGGATGGGTAGGTTGAAATGGCACTTGTTGCTGTTTCTAGCTGCCAAGACACAACATGAAGTTGAGGTACTTTCAGGCGCGTCAGAATCCGATATACCCGAGCAGTATGTACCACGGGTACGGCGGTGGCGGCGGCGGGACACTCGCCCCGATGCCTTCGCCCTCCCCTACCACGCCTCTAACACCATTCCCGGTACACCCAGACGTTAAGTTTAGAAAGTAAGTACTGTATTTCTTTTTTCATTAGTAGTTTATTTTTTTTTAGCTATATAGTTCTGGTTGCAATAAAGTTGTAGGAATCAACCAGTCACTAAAGTGATAATTATAACAAGATTGACAACTGGCCAGATCAACCTGCTGTAACTGTATCATCTTCTTTGGATGACTTCTTATGGCGTCACTATTGTAACCCCATAAAGGTTGGATGGGGTATGAATAAGGCTAGGTATCGAATAAAATATTTGCGAATATTGGTAAGATGAATCGGTAAATGTTACAGATTAATTATGCACTAACTAGGGCGTGGTCACACGGATAAAGTTGCGGGCAGAAGTATTTATTTACAGGCTTTATTAGTGACATCAAAATTGCTATAAAGATTCTGACTGATCGATACGCAACCGATATTGATGTTTTGGATAAATATTCCATAGAGATCTGGTAAATTTTCCAAACTATTATTATAAAAGCGAAAGTAACGCTCCCTATCTTTGACTGTTACGCTTTCATGGCTAAACCAGTCGACCGATTTAAATGAACTGTGGTACGAAACAAGTTTGAATCCCAAGGAAGAATTTTTTATTTGACTGACTTCTTAGGCAATTGCAAAAACAAGCGTTCACGTTGACAAAGTCGCGGGCAAAGGTAGTCTTGCTTGATATTGTGCCGTGCGTAAAAACTAACTTTTGCATTCTTTTGCAGTTCAAATAATTGGGAGAGCGTGTTCATAAACTGTTAAAATGTTAAATTTCATAATGTTTGTAAGTGGTGTTTAAGATATTATAATTATGGTGTTACGAAACCCTGACTAGATGTAATCATATTATTCAGAGAGCCTGATCTGTAGGTTCAAGGTTGGTTTATATTGTTAACTCAAAACTTTGGCGCAGTAGCTAAACTAACGGCTGCAGCAGTCGCGGGTTTAATTCCCACACTAGACAAGAAGTATTTTTTACGAGTCGAAGGTTATTTGTGTACTTATTTGAGTTTAAATGCTCCCACGAAACAAGGAAGAAGATATTCATAAATAATAACATAAATAAATTATCTTACTAATATTATAAATGTTAAAATTTGTATGTGGGTTTGTTAATCTTTTTCGCAAGAACTACTCAACGGATTTTGATGAAACTTCACAGTAATAGAGCTTAGACTTCAGAATACAGAATAGGATATAGGCTACATAACGTCACGCTATGACCGACGGGAGCAGAGCATTAACTCAAAAACATAACATGACTCGGGAGAAACTGCGTGGGACTGCTAGTAAATAATATATACTACTCAAAACAAAATAAGGACCACAAGGTATTTTGTCTGTACCATGAAAATAATAAAACCAATATAGTTATATTTTTTGTCTCCATAACGAAAACCAATGTTGTTTTTACCATGTAGACCAATAAATTTATTCAAATAATAATGATTAAAAAGTTTATTTGTTTTTGAAAGAAAAAACACATTTTAGATTAAAAATAAAAACAATGTAAAGTTACTGAAAACAAAAGAAAATACTCCATGCTCATCTTTTAGTAACGGGTATGCCCCCAATATTGGGACCTTAGAAATATAGACAGGTGTGCAACAAATAGGTGTGAGTTAATTAATAAACACATCAAATTAGGAATCTTCTTCCATTTCAAAGTCGTTAAAAGTACTCTTAAAAATATAATAAATTAAGTTTACAACTAGGTAAGGCAAATAAAGGCATCTAATGAATAATTGGTAATGAGTCTCTAAATTAGACGCAGAAACATGGCCATGGTGCCTTGACTCCATCCCAGCTGTTCAGGATAATATTTAATCGACTGAACTTTCATTGTGTGACTCCCCTAAATTGAAGGCTGTTGTCGCCCTTGCTTCTAACTGTATAACTTGGTTCATTAAAGAAAGGAATCTAAAATGGCGGCGCTTATCATATTCTCTCGCGCGCACACTAGTGCCGTCTATACTCACTCGCGCGCGTACCATCAATATAAAAAAATTGTCTTGATTTGCTTCCACGCTGCCTTGACGCGCTCAGCGCTCGTTTTTACGAATAACTTGTTATAATTTTCTGTTATTTTTCCGTTGTTGCCTGTCAGTTATTGTTGTAAAAGTAGGCACTGTTTCCAATGAAAACAATAAAAATTCTTAATAATATTTTCGATGTGAAAAAAAAAAACTTCAACTTTAAATTTTATATGCAGACTGTACTATCTGGCAACGCAAGTACATGCCGCCATTTAAGATTCCTTTCTTTAATTAACCGACTTATACAGTTACTGCATTGGCGGTGGATGCTCATGTTTTCTTTGCATGAAAAGAGGCCTACCCTCCTACGGCATTAAATCCGCCTGTACACTACGTACTAAGTATTAAATAAATAAAAACAAAATACCCATAAGAAAATAAGCTGGTTTACCTAATAAACTAATAATGATGTAAAAAACAGACTTCAGCTTAGTTTAGGCATCACTCTCCCTCAAATTAAGATATTTTGTAATCAAACTTTATAATGTAAACTATATTTGTGGAAGACAAATAAATACACTTATGATTATTATTTATTACTTGCTATACAAAGTGATCTACTCCCTCAGATTACCATTCTACGACGTGCTAGCAGAGCTGATGAAGCCGTCGACTATGATGCCGATGCAGGCAGGCCGCATGCAGGAGGGCACGTACGTGTTCCACCTCACGCCGCAACAAGCCACAGAGATCGCTTCCGGAAAGGATCTCGTCGGAACCAGCAACAAACTTGATTATGTCATACAGGTGTGTAGATCAATTTATTTGGAATTTGGCACAAAAGAAATCTACGAGCTGCCATCAATACTACACATATTAATATTATAGATGCGCATGTAACTCCATTTGTCCTTTACACTTTCCTAGCTAAAACAATGAATTGATACTGGTGTAATGAAGAAGCAACCTAAGGAGGTTGCACAGGCTTTGTATGCTAACACATCAAGCAACTTGGGAAGTGTAGTAATTTTGGAATTTTGAACTAAAATTAAGTCTTCTTCATGGACCAGCACTAACTATAAATAATTCTCAGATTGGGCGAAGTGGCATTGAGTTTTCCTAAAATAAATGCCTTTTTAGCAAACTCACTCTACTGTTGGTGGTGTGAAATTCCCCTGCTGCGTATAGTCCTGCGCCAATTCTCTGCAAGCCCATACCCGACACCGAAATTCGGTCTGGACGTAATAACATGTAAACTTTGTTCCAAGGCACAACTCCGGTTTTGTCTACTAGAAACATCGTGTGAGCAAGAGGACCACTTCCCGCCTAGTGTTAACGTCAAGGTTAACAACAAAATGTGTCCACTGCCAGTAAGTGTTTACTTAACTAATCTATACTTCTTTATTTACTAAAGCTGAGGAGTTTGTTGGTTTCGATAATCCCGGAAACTGTAGGTCAGATTGAATTTTTTTTATGTTATATGCATCCCGTTTACAGGTAAATAACATCACGCTCAACAATGTAATTTTGACCTTTTTTTTGTAATTTAAAAACACACTACTGTGAAACAGAGCCAAACGGTTTTAGTATTTACCCATGTAGCAAGCCAATAAAAAGGTCAAGTTTATACTTTTAGTTGAACCAAAACCTGAACATGACCTTGAATTCTACAAATGCAAATAATATAATCAAAGAGCAGGCAATCCAGTTTTGCCATATATACAGACAATAACGATGTCAAGATCACAATGATGACAGACAATGACCTATTAATCAATTAGTAATTACCACTACCATGCTATTTTGATAAATTATAATCCCATATAATTTACCAAAATAGCATAATAATTGTAATCCCATGGACATGTAAATAGACACCAGTGGGAAAATATTTTTGTATTAGTTCATTCAAGAGTAAATTATTTAATTATACAAAAAACCATGACACAAAACCACTTGCAGTATAGCTTACTACATCAATGAACTGGCAGGAGGCAGAGCGCAATAAAGTTAGCAACACATCAGATCATCTGAGATTTTGTTATTTACTTGCATTGTTTTCACATATAGAAGCACGAAAATCAATGTAACCAAGATTTGGTAAAACATGATTTTTTTAAAAGACTGTCCGTGGAGTTTCTTGCCTGTTCTTCTCCATAGAGATCTACGCTTTGGAACAGGCAATTAGCGTCACTTTTCTGACTGACCGACCGACTCTTTGACTATTCATAAGTGCCTATAAATGGTCTAAGTGAAATAAATTCCTTGATTTTTGAAATTTTTTTTGAATTTTAATCAGGCACAAATGAGACGCTGATGAAGATGAAGTATTTAACCTTTCGAAGACCAAGCGCCAGCCAGCTTTCGGGCTGCTATTGTCTTTCTATTGTGTCTCAAATCACATCAGTTCAATTCAGTCAATCAGTGTTCAAAGGATAAAAAAGAATGCTTTCTACCCAGAACCCAATACCAACCAACAAGCCAACACCAGAGCCGAAGCGGCCACCGCGGCCAGTGAACATCTCTTCGCTGGTGAAGCTGTCGCCCACCGTGGCCAACACGATCCAGGTGACGTGGGCGGCCGACTTCACGCGCGCCTACGTGCTCAGCGTGTTCATGGTGCGGAAACTAACCTCGGCTGAGCTACTGCAGCGTCTGAAGAACAAGGGCACTAAGAATCCTGACTACACGAGGTCGCTTAGTAAGTTGTTTTTTTTTTACGTTGAAATGAAGGTTCGAGGTTCGTTTGTTAGCAATGTTTTCAATTGTGACACGGATTTTAACACCCGTGCGAAGCTGCAGCGAAACGCAAGGATATTCTTATATAAAACAAATTTTAGTTAATTACATAAGTTTGGTTCATAACGGCTGGGCCGATTTCCATTACCTTTGATTTATTGGATTTGTCTGCTCCCTAATTAGCAGAATAATGATGATTGAAATATTACAAAATTTTCAATAAATTACATTACATTAATAACATCGTCATCTCTGACTCGTGACAAAAACAAAAGACAGTCGAAATTCAATATGGCGATGTGTGTCGTTTGACAGGACATCTGTTGGATTCTGCTTTTTATTAAAACACCCTCAGTCGCAATTTCTTAGCTCTTCAACACCACCCTTACCCAACAGTAAAAGAGAAGCTGTCGGAAGACTACGACAGCGAGATCGCGACAACATCTCTCCGCGTGTCGCTGATGTGTCCTCTCGGCAAGATGCGCATGTCGTGTCCGTGCCGGCCCGCAAACTGCCCGCACCTGCAGTGCTTCGACGCCTCGCTGTTCCTGCAGATGAACGAGCGCAAGCCCACCTGGCTGTGTCCCGTGTGCGACCGCCCCGCGCCTTATGACTCCCTGGTAGTCGATGGGTAAGAGATTGTTTGTAATTGTTGTGATATAGATGGAACAAAGCATTTAGGCCGGTTTTAGTGCTCGACCGACCGTCGGTGCGTACATCGGTCGCGTTTCTCATTTGTATGAAAATTGACATTTATACGCGTGCGTACGATCGGTCGAGCACTGTGACGACTTGTGAATTTTCATACAAATGAGAAGCGCGACCGATGTACGCACCGACGGTCGGTCGAGCACTAAAACCGGACTTACATTTACCTTTGAAATTGAAAAAAAATTTAGGTGATGAATTGAAATTAATCTTTCGGTGCGATCCAAGACAGTAAAATCGTTTCACCGGGACTCGTCCAACTTCATTGCTTCGGCGGTTTTCTGGTGAACTCCACTGTTGATTCTGGCTTTCAGGAGTTGCAGTGCTTGGAAATAGTGTGGCGGGATTGTCCTAATAAAAAAAAACAGGCTAACCTTCAACCTCCTAGGTGTTGAAACAATCTCGTCCAGGGCGCCGGTAGTGCTTAAACTGACACTACTTGAGTCTCAACTCCAATATTTGATACACAGGTACTTCCAAGAGGTCCTAACCTCTTCCCGGCTGTCGAGCGACTGCAACGAGATCCAGCTGCACGCGGACGGCAACTGGTCGGCTCACGCACCGCCCGCGCGCGCGCCCACCAACACGCAGCAGGCACAGCCCGCCGCTGAGCCCGTCACGCTCATCTCTGATGATCTCGGTCAGTTTTGTTATTATGTCTATGTTATAGGTTTTTAAGATTCGAATACATTTAATCAATGATGTTATAAGTAAAAAAGTGTAGATAGGCTACCCAAAAGAAATTCTATCTTCAAAAACGGCACACTAACGCACACATACATTACACGTCAAAGTAGGATGACATGATTGAAGTAGTGCGAGTGAAAAAGAGATAAACGTCAAATGTCAACGCGATACTCAGTATCATGTATGTCAATTGACAAACTTTTAATATGCCACTTTTTGACTACATATAATTTATCTACACTTTTTTACTTATTGGATTTAATGATTTATTTACAACTTTTTCATTAGGATTGATATATATATATTTATAAAATTTAAATACACACCACCACAAGATAATTATTATCAAATACACATACATACATGTGACCCTTGTCTGCTAAAAGGCTGTCAATCACTGGTTTTAATCCTTTGAACACACATGATTTTAGACACACTAGAAAGACAATAGCAGCCTGACAAGTCTGTCGGTTGGTCGTTGAAAGTTTAATGAAATCTAGCAGACCTGTGAGATTAGACAACTGCTACCCTAAAATTGTAGCAATACAGGGGGCCAATTCTCGATTTTCGCCATTTATCTCGAGTTCGAGATTGTAAGTCTATCTCTATGTCTATCAAAAATATCTCTATCTCTACTAAAAAATGGCGAATTGAGCAGAATTCCGTATTCTCAGTCAAAATAGAAATAAATGTCACGAAAATGTCGAGTCGAGTGAAGATAATGTTACCATTATGAAGAATCGCACGTTCCGTTTTTGGTAGCTTAGTAAAAGTAGCATAAGTGAATGAATGATTTCGTTTTAAAGTGCTGAATATACGAATATTTAATTATAAAACGAAACGTTTAGTGTAAAAATAATCAGTTTGACAGTTGACTGTCTGTCAATGACAGAATTCAAGTGTTAGGTAGGAAGTAAATGATAAAGTTCTTTATTTTAAAATAAAAATAGTTAAGTCATACAAAAAATCAATTATAATAAAATCGGTTACAATAATTGTGCACTCAACAAACACGTAAATTAGGTATTTTAGGGTGTGCAAGATAGAAATTCTAATAAACAAATAAACTCGTCCATCTTTCAGTGGTTTCAAGTCTAATCGTGGTCGGTCATCGGTCAAAAAAACACAATGCACAAATCAAAAAGTACAAATCGAATTTCCAGTAGGTATGAGATGCCAAGCCGTATTTTATTAAAAAAATAAGGAAATAAAAACACAGGGTACAATCCAAAACTAAACGAATTCACACAGAAATGACGTATCTCTACAATCGACATGACATCTCTACTGCTCAGAAGCACTCGACATGAACTCTAACGTTAGCCTTCGACAAATGTCGAACTCGACATCCCCAGAATAGCAACTTTTAAAATTTGACGAAAAAATGACGTCATTCGACTTTTTTGTCGAATTCGACATCATCTCTAAAACCGAGAATTGGCTCCCTGGTCTTTACCAACCTTGTTAATTTGAAAGAAAGAAAGAAATACATTTATTTTGGTCACACACAGGAAAAGAAAAATAACACAAACAAAAAACATGAAACTATGTAACAAAAACAAAAAAAAAATCATAAAAGTCTATCCTTTTACACTGAAAATAAGCCTTGTGTCGGCAGTCGGGTAAGAACAAGATCAACACAAGTTTAACCAACCCCTTATCTGTCCACAGAAGTGATCCCGGTGGACACGGTGGGCGGCGGCAAGCGTCAGGCGGTGGGCGAGGAGCGCGCGGCGCGCTCGGCCGTGATGGTGGACCTGACGTCGGACTCGGACGACGACGCGCCGCTCAAGCGTAAGGTGCCGGCGCCCAAGCCCACGCCTCCCGCTTCTGATGTCAGCGTCAAGAGCGACGACTACTCCTCGTCTAGCGGTGAGGATTGTACTATATCTATTGTCTTTACTATAAAGCTTTTTTATTGTAATTGTTCGGGCGCCGTCGGCTATCTTCGTGCCAGCCGTCGGACTGGCTGCGTGGGTTACAAGAGGGGCCGAGGAGACACACACTTCACCTGCGAGAAGAACCAACGACACATTATTAATTATATTTCCCACTGTAAATTCACATTTATATAGTCCACTGCTTTTCATTTGAAGTCCAATTTAGGACCCTTTCAGTAATAGTATTTAATTAATCCACATTTTGATACTGTTGTAATGAGATTTTTTTTGTCTTGAAAAGCCGGTTGAAAAGACTAATATAATAAAAACAATCTATATAAATGGTAAACTGACTGTGACTGTGTGTGTGTGTGTGGTGTGTGACTGTGTGTGTGTAGTTATATCAACGCACGGCCCAATCTAGTGACTCTAGATACATGAAACTTGAATATTCTAACACTAAAGGGGTAAAATGGATGGTCACGGTCACGGGAAAAGCTAGTCTAAATTAAAATTTAATGTTACAATACGATATAGCGTGGAACTATTTTATTAACCACCTGATACGCTTGTCTGTAGCGGCAGAAGCGGTGTCGTCGAGCGGCTACCGCTCGCCGGGCGTGCCGGGCGCGGCGTGCGGCGTGATCTCGCTCGACAGCCCGTCGCCGCCCGCGCCCGCCTCGCCGCCGCCCGACGCGCCGCACGTGTCCATCACGCCCGTGCCCGCGCCCGCCAGCGCGCCGCACAACATCGGTACGTACACTGTACTACATGTGAGACACTGATCGTCGCCGCCGCCCGACGCGCCGCACGTGTCCATCACGCCCGTGCCCGCGCCCGCCAGCGCGCCGCACAACATCGGTACGTACACTGTACTACATGTGAGACACTGATCGTCGCCGCCGCCCGACGCGCCGCACGTGTCCATCACGCCCGTGCCCGCGCCCGCCAGCGCGCCGCACAACATCGGTACGTACACTGTACTACATGTGAGACACTGATCGTCGCCGCCGCCCGACGCGCCGCACGTGTCCATCACGCCCGTGCCCGCGCCCGCCAGCGCGCCGCACAACATCGGTACGTACACTGTACTACATGATGCGTGCCGTCGGTCGACCGACGCGCTATGGAAACATATGCGACCGGTGGACTGACCGCACGGATGTGCGTATCATCGTCGACGAAAAATTATTTCGGTCAGTTTGTTGGTCAGGAGAGCACTGAATGATAGAAACTGACGGTCGGTTCAAGCGTATCGTCAGGACGGACCGTACGTACTGACGATCGGTGGAGCACTGTAACCGGCCTTAGGCTTTTGTGACGACCGCGCAGGTACAATCACGTACAAAAGTGTTACGTTCGTAGTTTTTTTTTTGTTTTTTAAAAGAATCGGATTAAGTTGTAAACATTGCGATTGTAAAGCTGTTTCTAAAAGGGCAATATTTTACTGTATTTATAATAGCAGTTATAAGTTTGATTTATGTTATGGTGGTGAAAATAAAATTAATTGACGGGCCTGTTGGTCTAGTGGTTAGTGACCCTGACTGCTAAACCGGAGGTCGTGGGTTCGATTCCCACCCAGGACAAACTTGGTGTGGTGAGCACGATTGTTTGTTCTGTGTCTTGGTGTGATTTATCTATAACTAGCTGACCCGACAGACGTTGTCCTGTCAACTATGAATATTGAATTCGAATTGACATACTACCTACCTACTACCTACCTACTACCTACCCACTACCTACCTACTACCTACCGTGATCTTGTGAGAAAATTAAGAATACAGTGAATTTTAAATTTTCGTACATGACTACTTCACGTTACTGCGCGCCTAGTACTTTTGTTATCTTAAGTTTTCATTCATTAATACCCGTTTTTTTTAAAAATGATTCATCTTTTATAATTATGTTCTCGTCGATTTTTCATTATTTTTAAGATGTATTCTGCTATTCGGGGCGGGGACAAATCCAACGAACCAAAAACCATGAAAATTGGTCTAGCCGATCTCGAGTTATAAGTGTTGATACAAACCCGACTTGGTTTTATATATATAGATATGTATGTATTTATAAATTATATAAGTATGTTTATCAGTTGTCTGGTCACCATAGTACAAGCTCTGCTTAGTTTGGGACCGTGTGTGAATTGTAGAAAAAAAAAAACAAAAAAAATGACAAAGTTTAACAGTTTTGGCAACAACAGTACTTTCGCATTGAGCAAGCAGGACAGAAGTAAGCATCGAACGTATGAGAGTGACAAAGACGCCATTACAAGCGCCATCTTTCAAAAACCGCGCATGCGCAGTCCACGTTTGGTTGTAAAATCAACTACTGCGCAGCCAATTGCGACGAACTTCAAAGGGGCAAGCTTACTTGACGCGAACTATACGTGCGCTACATACTACACGTGCGACACGCATCGTAAGCTTTTAAACGTCATTGTCACGTGTACGTGACAAGCGCGCGCGTGCCCTGTACGCCAACGACACACAGAGACAGTTTTGTTGGTAACTGAATAAATAAATTAATATCTTAGGACAACTCACACGCGGTCATCTGATCCCAAGCTAAGCAGAGCTGGTGATATGGTAACCAGACAACTGATATACATACTTATATACTTTATAAAAACATACATATTATTGATAAATTACACCCAGACAATAACAAAACTATCATACTCATCATACAAAGTTTATCCTGGGTGGGAATCGAACCCACAACCTCCGGCTTAGCAGTCAGGGTCACAAACCACTAGACCAACAGGCCCGTCAAACTTTATCAACAGTTCCCTATACCTAAATAAGATTGTGTTCATAAATCGTTGCTGTAAAGTTGTGCTTGGTGTACAGGCAGGACACGCGCGTATGTTCTGGCGTTCAAAAGAATAAAAACGTGGCGACCAAAACATTACAATCTTAACGGATTTCAATTTGTATATACGCTTGTACAACATACTCGATTCATAAATTTCACTTTTTTTCAATTAACGACGCCGCAACCCACGTTTCTTATGATCCGTGTCACACTAGATTTACACTTAGTCTGCATGTCCGCTGAGTGAAACGCCGACCGTCGTAGATATCTTCAAAAACAGGTACGCCGTAAAAGATCACACAAACATTTCACTATCACCGTCATATACATGTCGCGGATCTTTCAGATCTGCTGACGATGATGCCGCACTTGTCCATCTCGCGGGCGGACTCTCCCACGCCCCCGCTGGAACAATCAGGTAAACGTCACGTTAACTAACCTGGTGTTATTGCTCGGCTTGTACATTATTACTAACCTTGCTATGTTCTGCCCCCTGCCGCCTCTCGCCTGCCCGCTGCAGATCAGGACGTCGCGATGGAAGGACCGCACCTCTCTATCACGCCGGTTACTACCACTGCGTCGGCGCATCATATTGGTAAATATGGTCATCGACAGTGGCGTGCCCTTCAAACCTTACGTGCCGAAAACCTGGCTTGCACTTATACAATCAAATGAGTCTGTAAACAAATAAAAAAAAAATAACTGAGTGCTTTGCTGGGGTTGTACATCCTCATTTTTACTCCTAGGCACGCCACTGATCATAATGGTACATCGATCGATCTATTCATCCACCATCCATATCAATTGAATACATGAGTTAGCATTTAGCAAGCTTTATTATTTACCCTAGCTATAGTACGTGCACATATGTTTTGTTCGATTTTAGAAGTAATACCGTAAATCGTGTGCGAAACTAGGTCGATCTGTGTGTTCAGTGTTATCGATGGACCATAATTTAGTCTCACTTTTGACAGTGATTCCATAAGTGGTCTATTTAGACCACAGAGACCAACGACGACCGCGACCTGAGTAAGGGGTCTATGTCAAAAGGGGGTGGGAATATGGGGTTTGACAGGTCATTTTAGTTTTAACTTTTTAAAATGGTCTAAGCAAAGGATACAATACTTTTTATAGTAATAAACTTTATTTAAATACATGGTTTTTATTGTAAAACTATCTATGTATTAAATTAAATAATTGGGCGGATCTCAAAACAGAGATACAGGCCAAGTGGTCTATGTGACAAATATGATTGGGGACCCCTCATCATCATCTTTAACCTTCTCTTAATTATATTGGGATTTCCTTTCAGTCTACCTGGATTCAGCTGGATACCAGTGTTTTACTTAAAGAGACTGCCTATTAGACTTCCACAACCCAGTTACTGGACTACACGATATAACACTTAGTTAGATTGGTCTGATTTTCTGGCTTCTGACTACCCATAACGACCGCCAAAGTTCTAGGAATGTCAACCGGGATCAACGACTTTACATGTTTTTCGGGGCTCGGGATGTCAGTGATGTCTAGGTTAAACTTTAGAAAGTTCATAATAGTACTAATTCATATTATGAATTAAAAAATTCACAATGGTACTTGCCCGAATTTGAACCCAATACATAGACTAAAACTATCCCTTTATCTCATCACACTTTTCATTGTATTTTAAGAAGTATGTGTAAAACTATATCGTTTCGGATCAGGTTCGAGCACAGGCGCTGAGCGTGAGGACGGCGAGGCCGCGCAGGCGCACTGGGCGCCCTACGCCGAAGCCGATGATAACTATAGGAAGTAAGCATTTATTTAGTATAGCTTTTGCCCGTGGCTTCGCCCGCGTGTATGTCTGTTTTGTTGTTCAGTTGTGTTTTCAAAAGTTCGGGATAAAAACTATCCTATGTTCTTTCTCAAGGTCAACTCTATCTGTGTACCAAATTTCATTAAAATCAGTTCAATGGTTTAGACGTGAAAGCGTAACAGACAGACAGACAGAGTTACTTTCGCATTTTTAATATTAATGCGGATCCAGAAAAACGAGAAGATTACGCTGTAGCTATCAAGATACTGACTCGGGCAAGAAGTTTCTTCTTAACTTGTTCACGCAATATAAACGTCGCCGAAACGTTCCTTATAACTTTTAGCTACAGTTATTAATGTATGACAAACCATAGCATCAGAATCACTACAATATATTTTTATTTCGGTGTTTGTATCACACAAACACCAGGATAAAATAAACGTTGCTAAGCAATGCCCCCTTATAACTGTCAAACTACAATGGCAAGATAGAGATGGAAAACAGCTAAGTCGTCAAAGTAATTCGGCGTTCGGTCTTAATGTCTCCGCACACATGGGGTCGGAAAGGGATCGTAACCGTCGCCTTTCGCCTCGCTGTCAACCAGGCGTCAACCTAACGTAAGCACGTAACGTTAGCGTATCAGCAGCGCCTGTACGTCAACTCCGCTACGGCTAGGCGTCACCTCGCTTACGACTCGCCGCCCGCTGCCTGACTTGGTTGGCACCAGCTCGGGTACGGAGAGACGTAAGCGTGGGGACGACGAGCCGTAAGCGCGGAAATTCAAGGTCGGAGCCTGTTCCGAGGCGAGGCGATTATGTTACGATTCCGATAACTGTGCGTTGAAATATCCCTACTTCAACGCACAGTCACGTTTAATACGAACCATTCTAAACGGCTCGAGGCGATACGGTAACGATACCTTTCCGATCCCATGTGTGTACCTGTGTACTGAGACCTTTATTCATTGTAGTAGTATATAGATAACTAGTACCAAATTATTAAACAAGTGCGAACCGCCTATATTATATTCTGTCACTACGTGGCCCTTGCTTCCTAATCAAATAAAAAAAAAAACAAAATAGTTTATTTTTCACCATATAAACAACACCAGGGCAGGGGTACATATAAAAACTAAAATACAATTTTTCTGTACTGCTTGGCTTATAAAAAATTAGCTTTTGCCCGCGACTTCGTCTGCGTGGAATAATAGTTCCCGTTCCCGGTGGATTTTCGGGATGAAAACTATCCTATGTCCTTTCTCGGGTCCCAGACTATATCTGTACCAAATTCCATTTAAATCGGTTCAGTGGTTTAGGCGTGAAGAAGTGACAGACAGAGTTACTTTCGCATTTATAATATTAGTACGGATTGTATTTTTGTTTTTATACATAAATGGAGTATAGTTTTCTAAGCCCCATTAAGTGTGCCATTAAACAAATTTTTTTTTTACCCAGGTACTGACTGAGGGAGAAGAGTGGCCGCACTTCATATACCAGCGGTCATTCTTCAGAGGAAGACCCGGAAGCGTCTTACCCCGAGGTGCCTCTGCTGCCGCCGCCGTAGAGCGCAGCCGCTCGCCCACCTCGCTCCCCTGCCAAAGCAGATCTTCCAGTGGACACACACAGCATGCTGCTACATGACAAACTACACAAAGTCTGTCGCTTGAGTGTTACCGCGGGAGTCACATTCCACTTGACTTTCTGCTCAACCCCACACCACGGACCCTCCGCGTCCCACGTGAACTTTACATTTACTATTATGAATTTATGACTAACGTGCATTTTTACCACCAAATATGTGTAAATCTGTGAAATAAATCCTTGAGTATTGCAGAATAAGCTAGCGAGATCAAAAATTTTAGTCTGTAAGGGCCTTGATTTGACTAGATTCACTGTAGTGTAGACCTGTCATTATAAATATCAAAAAATTTACATTTCCGAAGAACGTAGTGTGTATTATATAATAATTTTTACAAAGTATAGTTTTAAAGAAAATGTATTACGCGATCTGTGTCTCCATGAGTCGTATAAATATGAATATGATGTGAAAGAGATCAGTTGTAAATTAGTTATAAAATTTTAATAGAAGGCCTTAGGATTCAAAGTTTTGAATGCGCAACTATTTCGTAATTTTGTATTTTTTTAGATAGTGATGTCGTGTAACGACCTATTCATTATAGCAGTTTAAATAACAAATTATTGCTTTGCAAAACTTTTGGTTCATTTCAAAAACAAATGTCTAAGAAATGCAAGTTCACATTTTGGTAATTCAACCAATATAGAATTCTGTATAGATTTATTTTGGGGCTATTTATACTTTGGGATTATCAAGCAAAATGTTGTATGTATAACTATTTAGTTAGTAAACTTACTGACAAATAATTGTGCTTTTAAACAAACATAAAAGTTTGTTTTAAATGGAAATCATCTCGTAAGACAAGTGTACCTGCAATACCTATGTGTAGTGAAAGTAAAGACTGACATAGCACTGTTGCAAGTTCAATGGTGAATTATTGTCCCGTCGGTCTTACAGCTCCACTTGTATATAGCGTCATTAATTTAGTCTAAATGTTGATAGGAGTTGATGTCACTTGCACGGACGTGAGACTAGTGTCAACTATTATATTTTTATATATTTTATTACTGTAGCCTACCCCAGTTCTAATGAATTTGTCATCGAAACTGGTTCAAAATGATAAATTATTTCAGTTTACGCCTCTAGCTGCTCCCGACAGTTAAAATGTAAATAATGCTAACATTAAACCAAATTTTGAAAATAAATAATTATTTTAGTGAAAGTTTTGATTGTTGACTGAGTCGCCTAGGTGTGAAACCACTTGGAAACTATATAGGTTTTAAATCCAGCTTCTGTACTACATTTCTTGTTCAAGTGAAACGTTCGAAAACTCGTTGTCTACAATTTAGTTTATTATCCACGGCAATCTCTTTTTGTATTGCCTTGACAACAGTGGTGTTTCTGTATTTGAATGTCTTGTTAATGTTTAGATTCAATAAATCTTCGATGTTATGATTAATGTACCTATTCATATTAATGATTTATTGATTGAGTATTTCAATCACATTGATGAGACAATGCTACCGAATAACACGATTTGTCTCTGATTTCACAGGAGAATGTACTAATCTATTTATAACTGTAATGTATGAGTAGTTTAATTGTGAACTTGTATTATATTGAGGTGGTTGTCTGCATCATTGACTTCAATACGATACAAATTAATATTTGTTAGGATAAGATACTGTCATTAAATAATAAATGTAAATATTGTCCTACTGCATTTTAATAGTACATTATTTACTCCTGCTCTTTTCCACCTTTTAGAGTCACACGATACCAACAATTTTGTAGCTGCGAAGATCCATCTGTGACGGAATAATTAAAATATCAAACCCTTAAATTAAAGCTACTATCATAAAATTAAATCCGAGTGCAGGAAGTTATAAAACAATAGATAAAAAAGCAGTATGAAGCTATTCGAGCAGACTGTATTACTGCGGGCGGCAGTTAATTGAGGTACAGTAACAGAACTAAACGGCAATGACCTCCGTCGCAATGTTTAATTGTCGGATAATTATTGTAATGAATGGGCGGCTGTGCTGATGCCGCCTCAACGCTACAACAATCATTATCTATTCACTCGGTGGATCAATCCAAGATAGCAGTAGTCCGTTGCGACGCCGATCGTACTCCGTCCGTTCTGTATGTATGCGCCCTTCTCACATTTTTATGCCGCCCGCCTCGTAAACGGCGACCTCCTTTTCGCACTCGCACTCTGCTGAGCTATGCGTCTCGCTCGCTCGCATACCTCTCAGGGGGGACACGTAGCTTTGCTCGCTCGAAAACCCAGTTCCGCGGTCGTCCGCCGACTCTTAGTGGCGGCGCTGACGTGCGTCTGCGTTACGCTCTTACGACAATTTTGTGTTTCTACTGTGAAATCACCAGTGTTATTTGTTTATATTTTATAACATAGCCCATGGATTGAACTGCATCGCTCACTGGATCTGCCGTTAGCAGTGAAGTGTACTGTACGTGTCCGTGTGAGAGCCGAAGCGAATACTATTGTGAAACGGGTCGGCCGTGTTCGTTTATGTGCTGAATGGTGATTAAAAGTAATTTACTTTGCTTTTACGGTGTTGGGGGTCGGTGCGTATCGATCGTATATTGAAAGACAAAGCGGTGGATTGTTATTGTGGCGTGGAGGAGGTCGGTGCAGCGATAGGTGAGTGATGATATGTGTTTTCATTGCGTTGTGGCAATGGTTGGACCGACCATGTAAGTTAACGTAGTCGGCCGGCGCGAGGATGCGGCGACTCGGCCAACACCGAGCCACAGACTAGCTATAACCAGTAAACTAACGACTAGATTATACATACCTGAAGTAAATACCTAACCCTTGGGCAGCTTTCCTAATAACAAGAACAGTGTGTTCATAGTCAAGTGTCAATTCGTTAGTTGTAGCTATTTAGGCGTCAGTTACGTGTATTCTGTGATTTCTCTTTGATAAAGAGCACGTGCTCTAAAGCTCTGTAAAGCTCCTTTAATTTGTTGAAATCTGAGATATTTCAATGAATTTTAAGGTTGGGAATTGGAAATCCTATACAATAACCTCTGACGAAGACAAGTTTTAACTTCGCTTTTGAAAAGTCGTACCCATTCCCTTATTTAGAAGGTACGGTGTCAACAGTGAAACTAGGAATAGCATCCTTATCACAATGACTTAAGGGCGCTGTCAAAGTAAACATCATGGTCGCACTGTTGAGTGTTCTTACTAACATGGCATGGGTGCATACATGTCACCGTTTAGGAAATTTATGGCTATTTGCTTTGAATTTTTACTATTTTAACTAGATTCCCTGTGTCTTATTTTTCCGTAAGTTTAAAAAAGCTCCATCCAGATTCCAGATGCACCTTAATTTCTCAGTCCAGATTTAGGACTATATAGTTTCAAAATATGATATGAAACGATAGCTTTGTCTAGTTAGTTCTCTATGTATTCCCTACATGCATTCTGCAAACGTAGGTGTAGGTATCACCTTGTACAGTCACCATTTCAGGATAACAAAAACGCATCGCCTTTATTTTGGAGCAGTAAGGGCCGTTTTCGTATTTCATGTAACGAACGTGCTGGTGAACCTCTTACCACATAAAATCTTATAACTAATCCAATTAGCCAATCCGTAAAAGTCCCTAAGTTAAAAGCAGATACAAATACGACGATGTTACAAAAAATAGTAAGACTACCTACCTACTTAAACTTAAGTACCTACTTGGGTTGTAAAATACTTACATAGGTAGGTACGTGAGCCTTTATAAATCCATTAGCGTGTTTTAATTACAAGTGCACACACTAAACATATAACTTCTATTAACTAATCATTTAAAAACCTAGTTACTTTTCCTAGGTTATCTACCTATTCGTAAACCATTGATGATCCCAATACGTCCCAATACGTGTCGGGAACTGTAGCTACTGTTACAACATACACTAGGTACCTATATCGACATAGGTTTGCTTATCAATGGCATCAAAGCGACCAACTGCAAGCAACTGAAACTGATCCGTTGTCATGTACGCAGGCTCGCCAACGTGAACACCACCTAATAGCCTCACATTCTGAGTGAGTAATGCCCTTCCCTAATGGGATAATGGCAGGCCGCTGTTTGCCGCGTTCGAAATATTTATAAAGCGGCCGAATCGTGCCGTGTCAACAACCATCCGACTGTTTGCTTTCCCATTTAGACGAACTTGCCGGCAGGGTGTCGGTGCGGTGAACTTTGACAAACTCGATGGCAAGGCCCTGCATGCGGGCTGGGCCCATTCAAATGCATTTTAATTCTATAAGTATATTTTCATCGGATGGGCAAAAGTTACAATCTAAACTAAATGACAAATTGCTTACAATAAGTAGGCGAGAAAACTAATATATTTTCCTAAACAACTTTAAGGCACCACGGCACCTCACAAAATCTCTATAAAACATTAAAGCGACGATTCACAAAGGGACATTGAAGTGCTTCGAGGGCCCCTAAACTACGTTGTCGAGCTCAATGGCACTTAACAATGATAAGTAAACACCCACCACCTACCTTCTTGAAAGATGTAACAAAACAGATTTATGTAAACAAAGACATTTTACGTGTTTTCACCCCACTCGATGGGGTTAAGAATTATGAGGGTGTGCTTAACGACATCGGCAGGCTGACCGGACGCGCGGCATACTATACGCGGCTCGCATACTTAATTACAGTTTTCTCATTTCCTTTTAAGTTTATAAAACAGGCTTCACCGTAACACTTAGGCATCAATAACTTGATATTCAAACCAAAAAAAGTGAGTCACAAATAAATGAATGACATCAATAAACACAATTAAGTGAATCAGTACATACTTACATACCTACTTTAATTCAAGCTTAATTTCGTCGTACAATGCTGATAAACGCGGCTCAACATTTCAATATCGTTTACGATCAAACAAAACTACAACTAATGACAAATTGCTTCTCAAAAGCGTGTTTTACGAAGTCGCGCGCGTGCTTGCTAATGCTAATAGAAAACCGGATTTATTATGACCATAACACCACTATCTATGCTTGCCGACTGTTGTAAGGGCAATAACATAGCGTATCGCATTGAGTAACACACGCCCTAACAATTTCTCTTTGTAACAAAAAAAAGTACGGAAATAATAAAAAAACATTATTATTACACGGCACTACTAAGCTAAAGCTCAATTATAACTTGTCAATATAAATTGTTGACAAAACCTTTAGAGGTAAGCAATGATTATAAGTAAAAAACCTATAATAACACTGCAGGCAAGTAATAAAAAAAATGTGACAAATATACAAATCGATTTTTCACACTAAACGTGAAGCTAGTACTAGTAGCTAGTAGAATAAGTATAGCTCAAAGTATAGTATCTAACTGTACAGTACAGTCCCATTACAACTGTTACTTTTAACAAATGATTCGCAACACATAATGAGTTAGTCAAGACGAGGCACTGGTAAGTTAGCAAATGTTTAAAACATTGTCGCTCATTAGTGGTGTTCGTGGCATGCTCTTACTGCTCTTAGCGTCCAATTTGTAAGTTTTTTGGACGCTTGCAGCGCTCCGGGAGCCGCTGCGGGCGGTCCGCGAAACACTGCTCGCTTTGTGCACGAACTACGTTGTTCCCTTTCATGGCATCGGTTATTGTACACCGTACTTATTGCCTTGCTCTTTGTGGCACGAATGTTGTTCAGGAATAGAATTGCAATAGCCCCGCAAGCTATTCCAACTTACCTCTATTATTGTACGCTTATTTAACACTCATACATCTACATACCAAAATTATAGGCAACGCAATCTTTACTTTTTTTGGCTTTAACGATATTATCATCGGCGTATCAGTTGTTACGGTATACGACGAGATTCGATAACGATATCGACGGACTTTGTAGGTATTAATTTAATAAATTTTTAACTAAACCGTTATCTATTCTATAGTCAATCGTGGCAGGGCGCGGGCTGCTGCCTGCTCGATCAGCCAGCAGCACTCTATTAAAATCACACTTGATTAGATCTCAGCGCGGTTTAATTGAACACTCCAACCGTGGTATGCACGCCTGGTACACGGTGCACAACACAAACTGGGGCCGCCGAACGAGAACGCTCCGACTCCGACGCGACGCCGCCGCCGGCGCGGCGTTTTATTTCTTTTTATTATACTTTCATCTCCCGTCCGATTCGTTTTCGTATTTTTTCCTTTGTCCCTTTTGTTGGATTTTTCATATCCTTCTGTTTTCCGGGTGGATTAATTTTAATTTGAATTCAAAGACTTCTTCCTTCTTCCAATACTTGCGCTTTTTACTTCCTTTATGTTGGAAAGTTATCTATCAGCTCATCATCGTCAAATACTTAGACCCTACCTATGTTTGAAGTGATTTGTATTGTTTTATTTTTCGTGATGGTGGAACGTACGATCTTACACGATAGATAGAATATTTATCGCTGGGGTCGCGGGATCACGGCGCGCCGCCGCCGCCCACTGGCAATTTGCCGTCCGCCTGCGGCTCGCCGCACAGCACAGCGAGCTGTAAGACATGTTCTCAAACTAAACGCTATGCTAATGTAATGGGGCTCCATTTGATCACAGCCCACGGCCAATTTCAAATTTTCAATGAGACGTCTGTGGCAGCAACTTTATTAGGTGATTAGTTCTATTATTCAATCGATATCATCACAGGAAGGCTAAACCATAGAATGATAACTGTTACTTATTGTTGCGGCTTTTTAATCGTTTCACGCACGTAGGTACTTGTGATGATGAATGATGATGCGATAAGTCGTAATATTTTTATCGTCACACATGAGTAAATGAACAATAATACCATCTATTCGTGAATCGTAATTATTTTGGTGAGTCCCACACACGTTGCCTTTGCGGGTGAATCTACCTGCGGAAACTATAATGGATCTTCCCGGAAACACCGCTCCTACTAGTCATACATGCCATCAATGTCATTGTGTGTGACGTAGATTTGTATGAGTAGTAACATTTACATCGCAGTTATTTCAACAATCAATGTTGAACTTCCTATTAGCCTATTGCAAATCAATTCGAGTGGGTACTAATGGAAAATTGATTTCAAAGAAACGGAAACACTTCTTATGTAAATTAGAGATAGATAACAATCAGCAACCACTCAGCGTTTATTAATCACGATTGCGCGCCATTTTGTATGACAACCGATCAACCGACAATCTTGTTTAAGTTCTACCATTTATTTATTTATGCAACGTCTCAACTGGCATGTTTAACACTCAATTCACGTCTATTTCTCAACCAGGTTATGTCTTTTCGCTCGGTAAAACCGGTATAATGTAAGTCGCAGTGAGACTCGCATGTGTGGAGTAGGTAGCCGGATCGTAAATCACTGAACGCGGCGGTAATGCGTAGATAAGAGCTCTCTCATTTGTTTTCCCATTTCCCCAGAGAAATTTCTTAGCGACGACATTACAGCAGCGGCGTATGACGTAACGAGCAATTAGGTACCTACCCTCGGCTTCACGCGAATTCCTAGTATTCTTACATTTTCATAAAGTTCCGCAAGCATAGCGCTTTATTCTTTTACACAAAACACATTAAGCAGGTAGCCTACATAATCAGAGATTTGTCATCTCTGTCGACTGTTAGCTTTCACGAAAACAATAGCGACGCTACGCTATGATTTATGTAAAATGGTTTAAAAGGTAAAATGCCAGACGAATTTACGTGTTTAGTTGAGTGTGAGGCCCGGTTTTTGGATACACCTACATTTATCCTATACCTGTTCTGCAAGATAGGGTACTAATTCAATCATTTTAACTTTTCACCTGTACAGATCAGTGTGCACGCCATCTCGCTTGATTAAAGCCAATTTTATTATAGTCTTCACGCGATTTTACTGTCGCGATTTACGGATAACCCCACCATTTTGAGAGAGACGCCTCTTTCATTAGCATGCCATGAATTGCCATACCTTTCCATGTTCGAAAGCTTAATGACCACGGGCGTGGCGTGGATGAATTTAATCGTCGAGTCGCATTATGAGTACCGGATTGACTTCGGTAAATTACAAATGTACAATTACGGCAAAAATATTGGCTGTCTTTCGTCTCACAAGTTTAAAACCTGTGTAGATAATTGTAATAAACGAGCTGTAAACTCATTTGGGTAGAGAAATATTATAAATGTCTAATTAAATACCAGGGTCTCAGACTAGGCACATAGTATTAACAGTACATAGTGTAGGGTACCCAGTGAGAACTAATAATACAAACAAGGGCTTGTCCAGAGATTGCCGCGATAACGCGAGTGCTTATCGTGAATACAAATTGATTGTCATTTCAGTTCGATTTAATTCTCGACGGACCGTTTTACGCTTGGCAAATAAACTTGTATGGCGAAGGAAACTTTTACTTCTAAATGCGTCTGGTTTAATATTGTTACAAAATAAAAATGTCAATGATTTACTATTATGATTGATAAGTACATGAACTTATCAATTATTAATTTGACTAAGTAGGTACGCTAAGTATGGAAAAAGTATTTTAAATTATTAACCGTTTTTGAATGTTGATTTAGGGCATTTTTTTAAATACCTACTTATTTAAACCTAATTAGAATACAGAGAGATGCGCCATGGTTGCAGCCAGGTGCATTAAAGAAACAAAAAAAAATTGGTTTTTCTTACATTTAAGTAGTCAATAGTTCTATATTACCCACCCACAAACAACTAGCGATAAGTTTCCGATCGATTTGTAATAAAATCGAATCAAAATCAATCAAGCACAGCGATCGGCGGTACCAAGGCAGCATAGGCGCGCAGAGCGAGACGATACGAAGGTCGACGTCGAAACCAGTTTAGCTGGACGCGGCCGCAAGGTGCCGCGGGCCAGGTTAAGTGCACTGTATTAGCATCATCGCCCGCCCTTTCATGTCTGCTTATCTCCTAGTCTAGGCGATCTAAATAGGCCTATTGAATTGTATCGTGGGCCTACAGCGGGTGGTTTATTTATAAAATTCCTATCACTATCACCATATTTTAGGCATCATTTAATTGAATAAAAAACAAAAGCTAATTTAAATTTTTGCTTTATTGATGTCGAAAATTTTTCTGCATAAATTAACCACAAACCATAAAATAAAGTTATACGTTTTATTCTATTCACTTCGTTGAGTCGTTTAATTACTTAATGTAAACATGTACCTAACATGTTTCTAATAAATAGATAATTAATATTAAGTATAATCCAAAATGATAGAGCAGCTGTTTATTAAGTACCTAGTCTATTAGTTTCATATCGTTAAACAAGATAATGGTTCTCCACTCCAATCATTTATTATGTATTATAGCTATGTATGTAGGTATAACGTAAATACGGTCCAACTAAACTTGAACTTCTTCTACTACATGCAACAAGACCAACTAACTACCTATATGGTAAACCATCCTGCTTGTGTTTTGTATAACTGCAGTTAACTTTTCTCATAAATGTAATAATAATATGTGTAGTGTACTTATGTTTGTTTTGTATTATGATTAGGTACTTTGTGTCGTTCCAAAAACATTCGCGGGATTACAGGGTGGGAGTGATGTCATGTGACATTACTTACCCATGATTATGTCAAAAATATTAAAACCTAAACCTAAAGACATGCCTAATCAAAATTAATATTATAATATCAAAAGCTTCTTTTGGAGATAAAAAAATAGGTAAGTAAAAAAGTAAATTGTATTGTGTGAAAGAAATTGTGTGGCAGTAATCTTTCAAGTTCGTAGTTATCGTAAATTGTCCGCCTGAAAGCGACATGGCTCATGTTACATAAGCAATAAAAGTCTAAACGCTAAAATTCTTTTGCACTCTGTAGAAAATAACGCTTTATTTTACAGAATACTGCTTTATCATGTTTACAAAGTAAACGTACACATGTCACTTATTTGTATTACATAACAAAAAACGTAGGTATTATGTTCTCATACAACTTGCATACTTACGTACATATACGTAATAATGTACATAACATCTACGTTACTTGTATTTATTAAAAGTTGCTCAGACATTAAAATTGAATACTTTACGCACCCATTACCATTTTTACGACACGCCATTGAAGTCGGTAATAAAGTTGGTACTTACTATACGTAGCTATAACTACTGATATCCTCTTGTACTTACATATCAAGCACAGATAATACATACATAATACACTAGTGTTCCTAGAATAATAATAAAAAAAATGTTATTCGTTAAAATGCGAAGAGTACCTGAAAATAAAATACCTAGGTGATCTTCTTTGTTTAATTTACCGGTACAACCGACGAAATCTGGAGGCGCGAGGGTAGCTACGGTTTCCATAACAACACACGCCTGGTGGTTGTCCCCCCCGCCTGCCATCACCCCCTCCCGCCCTCCTCGGGCGCCCCCTCCCGCGCAGTATCGATCCCGAGCCCCGCGCTGCCCCGCTCCACTCCAAATCAAATTACAGGAGCACGAGCAGGCGAGCGGTGAGCGGAGCGGAGCGAGCAAGTGCGGTCCGCGCGGCTCGCTCTTGCCGCCACGCCACTGAATCAACTTTGTATTGCCGTAATAGTATTTTAATTCTATTGGCGCGCTTTTGACTGCGGCCCCCTATAATAGC
>JAWMCH010000095.1:0-10000 GCA_033675125.1 Athetis lepigone | reverse complement strand
AAAATTTTTAAATGTAAACTTGCTTTTGGTTTCAGCTTTTATAATAAACAGTTCAATTAATACGAGTTTTTTCCGTATGAGGTCATCCTCCAGGGAGGTGTAAACAGTAGGTAATTTTAAGGATTATTAAAAAAAATGGAGCAGCTATATTAGTCCCTTAATAATTTCGACATTTCCTTTCCTTATACTGTTTACCTTGGTTGCCAAATTATCAGCCTTCTCTGTGAATTTATGAGGTACCTAATTAAAAAGCGTTTTTATGTCTCTTCCTTTGTGGTACAAATCAGGTCAGTACTCAAAACTAATGACCCGTTGCATCATCAAACAAGTTAAGTCTTTTATCCGAAGGGTCTTGCACAAGCGCGCAGAGGAAAGGTTATATACGCAGCGTAGCGCAGCGCAGGCTAACAGCGTTACTCAAAATCGTTTATATGCGCACCGCAAAAGAATGGAATTCCCTACCGGCGTCTGTGTTTCCGAATGCATATAACCCGGATGTATATAATAGACGAGTGCATAGGCATCTTTTGGATAAGCTCGCTTCATCGCAGACCCCGTCTATGCCCTCGGGCTAGTCTGGGACCAAGAACCTAAGGAGAGGCATATATACCCAGCAGTGGTCTATCGCAAGCTGATGATGATAGTGGTAACTACATTTCGTAAGTCTTTTTTAATAAAAGTGCCATTAAACATCAACTATCGGACTGTGTAAGACTCGTCAGAATCATCTCAAAGGTTAGCCTGACCAAGCATACAACAAGAATAAATTTATATTCACAGACGTTTAGTAAGAAGCTGTTTTGGCGTTAAAAGTGTTCTTTGGTTTGTAATTAGATTAAAACTCTATTGGCCGAATATCGAAAAGGGTCAGGTAATTTTAAGAGTGTCTTTATCACCATAAAGGTATAAAGTTAGGATAGCAACAGATTTGACAGCGTCTCAAAATTAGCAAACGATTATAAAAAAGAAATCGAATTTACTTTTTTTTTTCTTATAGGACAACTCACACACGGTCATCTGATCCCAAGCTAAGCAGAGCTTGTGTTATGGTAACCAGACAACTGATATACATACTTATATACTTTATAAATACATATATATTATAGATAAATTACACCCAGACACAGAACAAACAATCATGCTCATCACACAAAGTTTGTCCTGGATGGGAATCGAACCCAGACCCTGACTGCTAAGCCCTCCGGCTTAGCAGTCAGGGTCACTAACCAATAGACCAACAGGCCCGTCAATATTATACGTACGAATGTATAAACACGCTTCTGCTAGGCCCACAGTTCGTTAATTAAATGAATTTCAGTGCGCATCAGTACGATTACATGCTTGGCCAGTTCGCATAGTCGAAACAAAGGGAAAAGAATTTAATGCTGGTTTATTACGGAAATTGAGATTACTTCTAATTAAATATTTGTTTTATTTATAGCCCTAGAGGCTTTACTGTCTAGTTATTTTACAAAGAATAACTAAGAAATATTACCTCACCTTATTTCATTTAAAATTTGATACAGCCTTTTGTTACTTCTTAGGGTTCCGTACCTCAAAAGGTAAAAACTGAATCCTTATAGGATCACTTTGTTGTCCGTCTGTCCGTCCGACTGTCAAGACCCTTTTTCTCAGAAACGCGTCCAGATATCAAGCTGAAATTAATATCACATACTCAGGTCTGCTATCTCTGAAAGCAGTAAAAAAAACAAATTTCTAAATCAACGCAATAAAAAGATACGGCTGTTTATATTGCATATTTAGACATTTGCAAGGGAATTGAAACCTATAGGGTACTTTCCATTGACCTAGAATCGTGAAATTTGGCAAGAAGCAATGTCATGTAGCAGAAGTAAAGGGGAAACTCCGAAAACCGTAAATTTGTAGTTATTTCACAATAAAAACAATTTACGGATCCCTCGTTGCGCGAGTCCGACTCGCACTTGACTGGTTTTTTTCCTAGATATAATCTGTAAAAGTACTTTGTACAATCAGAAAAGATTGTCTCTTTTTAAATTGATGGAAAGGTATTTTTTACTTTAATGTAAGTAGGTTGACTAATATTATTTTGTAGGTGACAATGTTTACTGAAGGATTATAAAAATGCTTAATATTTTTTTCATTCTTTAATTTAGACAACTCATTTTTTTAAAGCGTGACGGTACAAATGGGCTCAAGGCGTAGTATTTGGTCTTTTTTAAATTACATTATTATGTACTTTCTAATGTTTATCTTGAACATTACTGACACATGTGAAGGAAAGTTGGACTTATAATGAATAGTAGTGAGCAAGTGTGGTTATCAATTGCCCTTCCCTATATTAGAAGAAACCTCTGCAATGAAATAGTATTAGGCTGGCATTATATTATGTTTTGGAACTGCCCTTTTATTTTTCAGACTTTATCGCCACGTTCAAGTACCCTAGTTGAACAAAATGTTATTAAATTCCAGCTGTCCGGCGCTTGGACTTGTGCCCAGTTATTGGTAATATTATTGCCTCTTTTCTGAAAAGGTAAGCCCTAGAAAATATATTTTATTGAGGAAGCGAGACTAAAAGAAAAAACACAGGTCTTCTTTTCTCTATGGTAGAAAAAAAAAACACGACACGTATATATTGTTCCGAGTATAGTTTTATTATTTATGTGTGTGAATTTATATTTGCAAACAGGCCGCGACCCAAGAGGAATTCTTAGAATACAGCAACGATTTTTTTCTTAAAAGGAAGAAATAAAGGATCCATCCATTAGGTATTAAACCTTAGGTACACCACAAAGTGAGAACCAGAACAATACACATGAAAGCCTTTACAAAGAAACAAAAGCAAATCAGGTTAAAAGGAGTTAAGTGGTTGAACCGTATTACTGACCACTATCAACAGAAACCCTCTCAATATTAAATGCCCGCATCACTCTCAAATTGCGCACCCTCGGGAGACGATTAAAAAGGTTTATACTCACATTGTTACGGAAAGTTTAGCGATGTATATTATGTTAATCTAGTCCGAAGCGTGGATTTGTGGAGAATGTTAATTAGAGAAAATTCTAAGGATGGCCCTTCATTAGGCGTGCGCATTCGTCAGACAAGTGAGTACGCTGCGTGCACGCCGCGTCCACGCTTAGTGAGCATCGCTTAATCATTTTGTGCCCTGCGGCGGGTTTGGAAAGTTCATGCGGCGCGCACTTCCACTCTACCTCTTACTACTTCGCCAGCTATACCCGCCGTCAGCAATCTGACTGAAAGGGGTTACACGCCAAGGCGAAAACTACGTGCACGCCGCGCGCTCGCTGCACACACGTCTCACGGGGGTAACACGTCTGCCACGCCCTCCCGTCCTAGGCCCAGAGATGTATGGAGTCATTCCCTTCTCCTTTCAAGCTTTCGCCTGCGATTTCGCACTTCTGGATGTCGAACTTCGGTTTGAATTTCCAGAAACAAAAAATAATCTTAGTGTTTACCTACTCTTTACAAAGATCCTACAATTTTATGTATCTATGACCAGTGGCATCGCATGTGCGATTCAGTCACTTTAAAAAAAAAAATATTTCTAGCTCAAGAAGTTATAAAGATTATTTAAAAAAATATTATAATTTTGTCTCATTAAAATCATGTACATATTATTATTCTCTATTAAGATATACAATCCAAGCTAAATTCCCACTCACAATCTTTTAAAACCGTTATTACTAATTGTTAAAAACCGTTGTTAAAAATTATTGTTAAAAGTAATATTTGTAAAGGTGTCTCAGACATGACAATCCTTTTAGCCCAGCATCTGTTTACTCGAATCTAGATGTTTTACTAAGAAATGAATAATTAAGCGTTCCTTGTTTCATTATGGCTTAGTAAGCGTTTCAGCCGTTGAGCGTCGTCCGTTCCGGTCGAAACGGAATTTCTACTACTATATTAGAGGTGTGTTTTGGAGGTACAAAATAAAATTAAATGATACCTGGTCAATTAGTTTTATACTAATATAATTTACACTCCGACTGTGTCCGGAACACATCTTAAAAATATGAATAAGAATAAAAATCCTGTTTTGACCGGAGCGGGCGAAACTCAACAGCCAAAACGTTAGTTACAGAGCCTTCGATAGACAAAAAGGTACCTAATAAGATTTTCTCTATTTTCCCACCCTCAGCAAATAGGTAAACAACTTAAAAAGCCCCTGGAATGTAAAGTCTTAAGACGGTAACAGTTTTTCCTTCAAAACAAGCAAAAAGCTTTTGATCCGAAGTTTTATCGTTTCGATGTTTATTAAGTTTGAGTTAGAATCGCGTTTCCTAAAGTGCTTTAGGTAACGTAATATTAAATGATCCTTGCTAACAAGAGAGGCTCAGAAGAATTTTGGAAGATTATTCAGTAGACTTCTGATGTCTTTCGTAGGGCCGATTTTACCAACCGAGAATAACTTTTACTTGAGAGTAAATTGACGTTTACGCTCGAGTATGCAATATTTTTGTTTTACCATTGTCAAATCATTTTATTAATTGAGGAATTTCGAGAATTTTCGAGTAAATTGTTGTACCGTTGAAAAGTGTGATATAAACCAGGGATGTGACGAATATAAAATGACGGATCTCGTAACGGATACGGATATAAGAGGAATATTATATCGGTGTGTGGTTTCGGATATTTTCGGCACTCATGTTCCTTCGGTTGCCCTTTATGTTCCGGGGTCACGGTAACTATTATACCCCAGTTGGGCCCCTTCTCGTGCTGACTTCTCTTTGAGGCGCGCGTGGAACACTAACGCGCCGTCGATGCGGGCCTGGTCCTAGCCTGGCCCTCTGGGACGCCCTCAGAAGCCGGGCCGGAGCCAAGGCTAGGTTGGGCGCCCACACCGGAGCCCCGTAGAGGGCCATGGACCGTACGATCCCCGCGAAGAGCCTCCGGCAGAAGGCGTTTGGACCACCGAGATTGGGCAGCAGCCGCTTGAGGGCAGCTCCAGCATTCGCCAGTTTGGGGCGGCTACGGGTATTACATTTTTAAATTATTGTTCTTACATTATGGTCCTTGCAATAATGAATAATAAACAATGCTACACCCCCGTGGCTTGTCTATAAAAATATTTCTTAAATATCATGTATCATTTGGACTCTGACCGATTCTTATATCGGATTCAGTTACGATTACGGATTTTTATTTCGGTTATACGAAATTATCGGTTACGGTTACGTACGATGCTCCATAATATATAACCTCATTATTCTTGATGCAAATGTATCAAATTAGAAATGTTTAACTTCACTAATGAATTTCTATAAGATAAATACTGAAGACATAAAATACATATCAAATGTAGGCATAGCTATTCTCGTAACTGTATGTTTGGTAAAATCGGGCCTGACAGCTAGGTGTTTTGATATAAGATAACTGTTGTTCTTTGTTATTTGCGGAGTAACCCTCAATGTTCAGAAGGTAACTCAGAAAGTTACGTCAGATTAGGTTAGCAATCCGTTTCCACAAGTTTCCGAAGAAATTGCTGTTCTGAAACTATGTCATCATTTTAACCTACTTCTAAAGTATGTTCAGTTAACTTACCTTTATGCAGATTGTGTCTCTTCTCTGCTACTTTAATTATATGAAATTTTAAGTTAGGTTGAAGCTAATATTTGCCTTAAGCTTTCTAAATTTAAAAAAAAAAGAATACACCTTTTTGTTTTCAAACCAACTTATTTTCCTAGAAAAGCCATTCTTGTCTATAATTTATAACGACAGTCCTTTCAAGTTCCACTCTTTAATGATTTCTCAAAATTAATGTACGAATGGCTAATTCAATAACTGACTAATTATATTATGACTAGCTTTTGCCCGCGGCTTCGCCTGCGTGGATGTCGAACTTCTTTCCACTATTTTAACCCTGAAAGGTTTTGAATTAAAAAAGAACCTTTTTTAGTGGCTCAGGCTTCACAAAGAATAACCTCTCCAAGTTTCATGTCTCTAGTGAGTTTATTATTAAATATCAAAAAACGCGTTGATATCAGTCAGTGAGTTTACTATTATATGTATATTATATATCAAACGACTTTTCCCACCTTGGACGGGGCGGGAGGGAGAGTCAGACTGATTGCACTTTATGTTCCGGGGCAGCGGTAACTATTAGAATTAATCCGCAACCCCGGCAGGCATTGGCCCTAGAGGGCCCCGCCACGTGCTGACTGCTCTTTGAGGCGCGAGTGGAACAAACGCGCCGTCAACTCGAACCTAGTCCTTATCGGGCGGCAAGCTTTCCATCGCTCGCCGTCCGCAGTACCGCGCATTCGGTGGCCGGTAGTCGTCATGCGACTCTCGACACCTACGCCTGGGTCACTGTCCGGGGCGTGAGGCGTGACGGTGTCACACGCGAGCCGCGGTCGTCTTCTCCAGCAGAAGACTCGACTCCTTCGCAGAAGGAGGTGACAGCTTCCCATTCAGTCACCCGGACCTCGGTGGCTCGCCCGAGCGGGGCATACCACCATCGTATGCTCCACCGTGTCCTGTAGACGACCGTTGCTGCAGTGGTGACACCCAGGCGTCGTTTTCGCCCAAATCCGACACAGGAACCTCCCGAAATGTCCGTGTCCGGTGAGGACCTGTTTCTGGCGATATGTGTGGGCGCCTCTCCAGCCACTCCTCAAAGAGGCGTGCCCAGCACTGGGTAGCGACAGTCGCAGTCTCCAATCCGCCATAACATCCCGCCGGAGCTGAGTTATTTTTGGTTACTGATCGGCTCCTGTGGCTCATTGTGCAATGTTATGTAGCACAATATTATGTGTTATTCTGATGTATAAGCTACGAATATCTTGTAAAGCCATCAGCCAGCCTTGCTACTGCCCGTATGTATCATCATTATACTGCTGCGGAGTAATTTAAAAACTCTGTGATATCTCTTATTAAATTTATTGTAATTAAATTATGTAAACGGCAATTTTGTACAAAATAAAAAACGTGTATTGGATAAGGTATTTTTGTTGATAAGGATTTACTATATTCATGAAAACACCCTGGTAAATCATGGATTATTTTAGATTTTCATTGCCATAAAACCGGCCAAAAGCGTATCGGGTCACGCTCAATGTAGGGTTCCGTAGTTTCCCGTCCGTTCTAGCAAGTCCTTATAAAGTTCTACTTTCCAGATTTTTTTCATATTTTTTAAACCTACGGGTCAAAAGTTGAAAGCCCTTCAACTTTTGACCCGTAGGTTTAAAAAATCGGGATGCTTTGATTTTTCCTTTTGGAGCGATTATTTCCGAAATTATTGACATTATTAAAAATATTTAAGTAAATCTCTATTCATTTTTAAATACCTATCCAACAATATATCACACGTCAGGGATAAAATTAAAAAAAAAACCACTTCCCTCTTTACATCTAGGGGGGGCTACCCTAGTAAAACATTTTTTTCCCAATTTTTGTTATACCGCTTTGTCGGCGTGATTGATATACACATTGGTACCTAATTTCAGCTTTCTAGTGCTAACGGTCACATAGATTAAGCAAGAACGGACAGACAGACATGGCGAAACTATAAGGGTTCCTAGTTAACTACGGAACCCTAAAAATGGTTATAGTTAGTAAATTATAAATATAATTATGCTGTCGCGAACTTTTTTTAGAACGTTTTAAGAGTCACAATTCTTTGGTACATAATTTTTGCGTAACTTCAACCATTTACGCAGCGCACGCAACGGATACCAACAAAAGGAATATTTTTTCCCGTTTTTGTCACACTTTTCATTTCTGCTTGGCTCCTATGTGTCTCAGCGTTATGTTGTTGGCCTATAACCTGCCCAGAAGTATGAATTGTAATCGTACTAAGTTTGGTTAAAATCCCTTCAGTAGTTTTTAACCGTGCGTGCACATACAGACAGAGAGAGAGACAAAAAGTTTACTGATTGCATTTTTGGCATCAGTATCGATCACCAATCATCCTCCATTATTAATCTGTACTTCCGTACAAATATTATAATTGCGAAAGTAACTCTGTCAGTCTGTCTGTCTCTTCTTCACGCCTAAACCACTGAACCGATTTGAATGGAATTTGGTACAGATATAGTCTGGTACCCGAGAAAGGGCATAGGATAGATTTCATCCCAGAAATCCCCCGGGAACGGAACTATTATTCAACACGGGCGAAGTCGCGGGCAAAAGCTAGTTTTAAATATATATTCAATAATATATACAATTGAGCTCTATACAGTTTGTGGGCACTTACGTAGTAACTATTTTGTAACCTGTGCTTATAGGCTGAAGATGTTGTTATAGCGGCAACAGATAACTATTCGACTGTCATGGTGCATAATACACAGCCTGGTGACAGAAAACAAAAATTCAAAAATCCTCTCTTAGTGCTCACTTTGTTTCAGTGGTGGAACCTAGATACAAAGTTTTAAGTGAATTCATAAAGAAATAAAAAAATCTGTTTACCCCCCTTTTCTCCCCCATGGGAGGGAATTTCCAAAAATCCTCTCGCAGTTCTCAGTTGCATCACTGGTGGAACCTACATGCAAAGTTTTAAATGAATCCATTAAGAAATAAAAAAAACCGTTTACCCCCCTTTTCTCCCCCATGGGGGGGAATTTCCAAAAATCCTCTCGCAGTTCTCAGTTGCATTACTGGTGGAACCTACATGCAAAGTTTTAAATGAATCCATTAAGAAATAAAAAAAACCGTTTTCCCCCCTTTTCTCCCCAATGGGGTGGAATTTCCAAAAATCCTCTCTTAGTACGCGCCTGCACCCTCCAACAAACACACATGCCAAATTTCAGCTCTCTACGACCAGTAGTTTCGGCTGTGCGTTGTCTGTCAGTCAGTCAGTAACGGAAGCGTTTTATATATACAGATAGTGAACACAAAGGTTTTGTTCTAGGTGCTCATTAATATGCTATCATTCTGTGACGGTGCCTTAATACCTACTCATTTATATAATAGTCAATCTTAAGGTCCCTGACCTGACGGACGAGCCGGGAATGTGCTGAGTACTAACCGTGCGACTTAATTGTGCACCTCGTGCTCTCTCGTGTGACGTGTGACATTATGCTAACGAAATGCTATCGCTACTGTACGTAAGAAGCTAACTCCTGAAAGCTGGAGAGGGGTGGGCATTACAGCGAGGTGCACAGATAAGTAGTACGGGTATAAAGGAATGAAAAAATTTGAGAAGGTAATTGTTTGGGCGCCTGTCGCATAAAACTTATCATTTTTTTTATAATAAACTACTAATAACGCGTTGCACATGACATACACGAGCGCAGCAAACGCGTAGTTTTTAGAGCGACACGCAACAAGCATTCGTCAGGTCTGAATACACCCTTAGATGACTTGCAATTTTATCTGTGCTACGTGACCTATTTTATTTTATTTATTAGAATGTGTGTCGACAAGAGAGACGACATTGGTAGTGATTGACGACTGGTACGACTGGTTCCTGTAGTCTTACATAATGTTTTTCTAAAAAAGGTCTGAATAAGGTAGGCCAGGAGCCATCTTTGATATTGATTAGGGGTGTATGTAACGTAAGAAAGTGATATGTGCTGTCATAGGTCAATTAAATATATACATTACTAGCTGTTCCTCGCGGTTTCACCAACGTTACTTCAGGTTTTTGGTTACTGCTTCGCTCCCGTGGGACATAGCGTGATATTATATAGCCTATGTTACTCGTGGACAATGTAGCTTTCGAATGGTGAAAGAATTTTTAAAATCGGCCCATTAGTTTTTGATTCTATTCATTACAATCAAACAAACAATGTTTTCCTCTTTATAATATTAGTATAGATAGTATAAATGTGCAAGTGACACTGCAAGTGAAAAAGTATAATATGCTTTTAAATACCTTACTATTTATACTTTTTTACCCTCCATTTATCAATTTGCCCCCGGGGCTGTAATGTATATTTACATATAATATGGACGGGATACTTTTATGTTTGTTTATTTAAATATCTGGACCAACCAGTTGTATAGTCCTATTTCTTTCTATATATTTATTACCTACCCGAATGGAATAGAGAATCAACAT